>JARHVA010004517.1:427500-457500 GCA_037957365.1 Torreya grandis | reverse complement strand
ATCCTCATCAAGATCACTATAGTTTTCATATTCAACATAAACATTTAAAAGAGAAACATTGTCATCTTTACAATGAAAAAAATAATGTTATTGCTTGAAATTATAAAATATGGTGTGTTCAAAGAAGAGAGATAAATTTTATTATAATTGGGTGACAAGGGGAAGAAGTATGACATGTAATCTTAATATCTAGTAAATATAAATAATAATAGATGACATCATAATAAATAGTAATCATTTTCAATTTAAAGAATTAAGGAATAAGATTTTACACATGAATATCATTACCATTATTTATGCATATATTATGTGAATTCATTTTATAAGTGTGAATGTGTTGTACCATTATGTAGAAAGATTACGTGTGCAAGGGTAAGATTACTCTTGTTTTAGAGTAGGTGAAAATATAATAGATAATAGATATGCATCATCAAGAGATTATTTTTTCTCTTTAATAACATTCAAGGGATAAGGTGAATAAATATCTTGGGAAAAATTTAAAGAGACATCCATGGTTGACATTAAATATGGATCAAAAGATGATTCAAAATGAGAATCTAGAGGATAATATAAAAAGGGATCAAAAGGTGTAACCAAAGAGGAATCTAGAGTTAAATCTAAAGAAGATTATGAAGGAAAATATATAGGTGGAACCAAGGAGGATTATAAAAGGGAATAAAAAGATGAAATACTAGGTGTGATTTCATATTGAAGGTGAAAATGACCATTTGATTTTATGTATTCTCATTCCTAAGGTTCATCAAAATCATATTGTTTATTTATTGTTACACTATAAAAATAAGAACCATCATAATCATCCATATATGATTCTTCCATATGTTTTTTTAAATATAGTTTGTCCACTCATTATTATAAGTAAAAGGCACATCACGAGTAGATAAAAATTTATCTAGAGAATGAACATCATTAACATAAGTACTTTGACTATCCATGATGTATAAAATGAATTTAAAGACCATAAATTTAAATAAAATACTTATTTTTATCAAGTAGTATTGCATGTAAAAAATAGAAACTGATTATGAACAAGAGATTTTAATGAATATGAATAAAATACATGTAAAAATCAAGGTATAATGGATGATCTAGGAAGGTTTTTAATGATTGTGTGGGATCTCAAATATACTTGTTTATTTATTGATTAGTGTTAGCCTAATGTTTTAGATAACTAGTTAAATAGGAAAAACCATGCCTATATCCCACTAACCCCATTTATGAGGGTATGATGAGAGTAACTTCCCTAACGATACACTCCTCTCAGGTACACCACAAATCATATGGTTAAAAGAGGCTTTCTATAGTATAAAAAATAGACCCTAGGCATTCTTGATATAATGTGAGGTACATGGAAATTAAACTCTATGTTTAGTGTTGTACAATGGTTAAGAGGATTTGGGTAATACCCTTCACACTATGATGTCTATAAAATAGATAATCATGTAACCCATAAAAATAGTCACTAAGTAGTTTTACAACTTATATAACATAGTTATAAAAATAAGCAATAAGGAAATATTAAATAAATAAAAATTGAAATTGAAAATTTCTATGTAAGAATTAGGAATTTTTTATTTTTATGAAATTAAAAATTAATTTGGAATCCTAAACCACACAAAAAATAAGCAAGAAGTGTTATTAAAATAAAATTATAGGTTCACTAGAATGTTTAATATATTTTAAATTGAAATGAATCAAATAAATAGATATTAACTATTGAAATTGAAATACAAAGCAGATACAAATATTATTGTCAAATACATAATTTAAAGAAAGTGAGCCAAAAATAGTAAATTGAAATAAGATATGCAAACCTAGATTTAATATGACTTATTATTGAATGTGAGTGAAAATTAGCTAAAAAAACATGTGAACTATTTTACATTTAAAAAAATAGCTTAAACTATTCTTGGACAAGGATGCACTAAGAGGATAGGGCCACACAATGGCCTTGTTTATTGACTATGGCTACATCTTGGTTGACTATGTGATTGATATTATGATATGGGTATTTTCACTTTTATGTGAGGGTTTACTATTTTAGTCACCTATTTTGGTACAAGTACACATATTTATAGTCTTCTTATATGTATATACCTTTTCACTCAGAATTAGACATCTATTGATGTAGTCTATCATGGACCTATTTAGTTCCATCCTATTTCACAAGATTTATCTACCCCTTGGGTCTATGTGCTCTATTTTTTATCTTCATCAAATTTATGCTAGGGATCCTTGCTTTTTTTACTTATTTTTTGTATGTTTTAAGCCCCTAGACACTTGTGTTGGTCGTAAACAATAGCATCAATGTTAGTGTCTAGCTTTGTCACAACTATCTAGTCTTATATTCTTATCCTTTTTCATATACTTCAATTTGTGAATATTTTGTTATCTATTTTTGCCCATCCTATGGTTAGATATTTTTATGTCACTAACTTCTAATTCAAATTAAAAAGGTTACAATATATACAAAGGATATAGTTTATTAACACACCTAATAAAAATTGAGAAGGCAACTCTCTAATTATAAATTATTGTTTATTTCAAGATATGAAATCACACTACAACACTAAATAAAATATCTAAAGCATTCAAAAGGTCAAACATATTATTGCATACCAAGGGTTACTAGGAGAAAGGAAATATAGTGAAAATGTTATAATTCCACACACATGTATAAGAGGGAGAACTATATGTGAGTTTGAGTCCATCTTAGGAGTATTAGGAATAAAATGGGGTTATTAGCACTAGCTCAACTCACATTATTAACCCATTTTTACCAAGTTGTAAAAGACATCATGAAAAGGAACTAGTGATGCTTAGTATTTAGATCTAGCATATATATAGACATAACTTGAGGTAGAGAGTAATTACATAGGGGAAACATAGGTTTGGTATAAATTTGAAGTCACCACTATGTATATCTCTCATTGCACACTTGCATCTTAATACATATATGTCAACATTACTATCCTTGATCAATGAAACTATTTAGAAGTAAAAAATAGTCATAATATGTAATGAATAAGGTTCACATCCTTAAGATATCTCTATGATGATTCCTAATCATTGCCAAAATCTAGAATAGAATAGAAAACAGGATACGCTCCCTTTATCCCTTAATTTCTTAGTACTTTTTATATTTATTTCACATGGATAAATGAGATATATTATCAAAATACTATAGTACATTGTTAAAATATTAACATTACTCGAATGGCACCTAGAACCATAACTATAACAAGAAAAAATAATGGCCACTAGGCTTTGGCCCATCACTACACATAACCATTGGTACACCTTATATCATCTCCTACAACTAGGGGAACCACATGATATCACTTATTACCTATGTGTGGGGATAGATATATAGTATTAGGTGTTATCCTATCATGCGGTCTATGATTAATTCATGAAATCTAATGACATTTTTATGGTGATAATGGTACTCCCTTCTCAACCCCAAACTATCGTAAAACTTAGTCATACTAAAATAACTCATAAACACTACACAATTGATCAACAAACCACATACTGATACAAAACCTCTATACATCATGTTCATCCTTGATCCATCTAGTAAAATTACTATATGGACACCATACAATCTAATCTAGATCTAACTTGTACAAAGTAATCTATTACTCCATCATAGTATGAAGTCTATCATGTATAAATATGCACCACTCAAAAAATATCTATGGATCAAACCATTCATGAAGAGGCCCACCAACTCATCATACCATTATTATATGCTCATAAGCCCAAATATGTAATAGAGTCACTACTCTAATACCCACATAATGACTCTCTAGTGAAAACTTGTAGAGATCCCTATATAAATGGGATATTATAGTAAGACACTATGAATACCTAGTTTGATAAATCCAAATGTGATGTACTACCTGATACATCCCATAGTAAATACCAATAGTCCCACCCTCCATAGATATAAATGATTCCATTGAAATGAAAATAAACTTTTATCATCATAAGACATCACCTCTAATAATTATATCAAACCAAATCATGTTATTAGGCTCTGAATCAAGATCCTTCTAACTAGTAAACTATACATGTGAATGTTGAATATGGCCTTGGATACCATCTCTGACAACCTAGACTCTCTCACCCCTAATTAAAAGCTTAAAAATATGATACAATCCTCTAAGGTGGCTACGATCTCACATGTGGAATCTAGAATTTACATGTATCTAGATTCCACTTCTCATCTAGGGCTATTAGGATGTGGATATCATAGGATATCTATCTCGAATTGGCCATATGACCTAACCCTACCTAATCAATAATAACACAATTAATTGTATCTACACCTAGTTTTGTTAATTTTGAATAAAGTCACCCATGTTATAACACTTGAATATGAATGTCCTTAAATAAATAAAAATAATAAAAAATAATTAATGATTATATTTTAATGCAAAAATATATAAATAATAATTTACCATGCAAAAAATAAAATGACTTTAGTGTTGGACACTAGCATCCACATGGGATAAAAGTGTTAGATGCTAACATCTATATTGGATAAAAATGTTGGACACTAGCATATGACACTAGACACTTCCATAGATGTACCAACACAAGCATATAAAATACCAATGCAATATTCCAAACTCCTATGAAAAATCCCTAAGAACACAACCACAATAATTTTTTTTCAATTTCAAAATTATAAATAAAGTGTAATAAAGCCTATTTACTATTTCATAAAAATCTTGGCTGACTAAGGCACTTTGGAGAACATCAAATCACATTGGGAAAGGGGATATTATATATGTAATAGATCTTCTCTAAACTCAGAGCTCAAAAATTCATAAAATTTTAAAATACAAATGGTTTCAAATATCTTTTACAATGCACCTAATATATCACTTTCCCACCAACTTAAAATGTGCATATTATGAACCCTAATTATCCAAATTTGAAATCAAAAGTTACCTTGGGATATAGACAATGAACCCTTACATATTTACAAAATTTTAAAAATTTCAATCTCTACCAAAAATAGCTAAAATTTTTACTACATAGATATTCTACTAGATTCCAAATACCACCAAAAGAAATGCTATAAATTATTTTCCATATTACTTTCATAATAATATCAAGTAAATTATATCAAGCACTCTAGGGTATCCAATTGGCTTCTAGACTAAATCTAAAAAGAATCATCATGAAAGCTGACTTGTTAAATATCGTAAATGCTCTGGAAGGTAAAATAACCCCCTCTCATACTATCAAAGACATCAAGGATGATGTCAAGCAAATCTTGAGGGGCACAACTCATCTTCAAATTTTGTATAATTATCAAGAAGGTAATGGGGTAGTAGATCAACTTAGTATAATTGGAGTATAACTCCACATTTTAACCAAATGTCATGAAGGAAGCAATGTTATTAATAACATCCTCAAATAATAGTGGGATGAAATTACCACTATTTGAATAGGACATCATGTCACTACATGCATGAAATATTTTTCTCAAGGGGTGGATTTTAAATATGATGATCCATAATTATGATCATATTAGGAGTTATAATTGATATAGGGTGATATTGGTGAGAATCCAAAACACCATTCACATTGTTCAAAATCAGTTCATCCAAAACTATCTACTTGCTTGCCTCAACTCTATTGCCACCACTTTGATTGGAGGAGATAGAGAAAGGCTTGAGCCCATATCATGCATGAAACTATGGGGGTAGAAAAAGGTTTGGAAGAAACATAAAAATGGGATTTTCATTTATTTTATGGTGAAAATAATAGAGAATGATGCCAAAGTGGCCTAGAAAAAATGAAAGGTGACAATTCATGGCATAAAAATCATTATTATGGAGGAGTTTATTGGGTAGGAAACTGGTATATATTATGAGGGGACTTAGGATTTCAAGGACCAAATAAATAAATAAGAGTTAATTCAATTATTTCTTTATAAAAATGAGTTTGTGAAGACCAATAAGAAAGTCTTCTCCCAAGCAAACCTTCCTCATCATTGGTCAAAAACTTATCTCTAGGTAATGCACTATATGACTGTTAAGGTTAAATATACCATAATATTTTGTCACCATTTTTGTTATAGAATCATTTTATAGGCTAAAAGATAATACTACCTTTCTTATTACTTAAATATCTTGAATACACTACTTTAGCTCATCAAGTAAATGAGACCAACCCTATCCTACACTAGGGACTGAGTATTCTCCTTCTCAAACATGGCCAAACCTTGCAAGGTTAATAGGTACCTCAGGGGGATCCTCCACTAGGAAGGATTCTTAGGAGGATCCTACCTTGAGATCTTACCAACCTTCTGATAATACCCCCAAGGTAGTCTTTCCAAATCCACTACCAATAGCCTTCCCCTCAATATCTTCATACCCAACCCAAGTTGACAACCCTTAAAGAGGGAACTTATGAGAAGACCACCCAAAAGGGTAAATACATTCTATTAGAGGAGATAAAAAATAACAAATCGCAACTAGATAATTTCAATTCCAAGGTAAAGGAAGTAGGGTTGACCCTCAACAATATTATTCAATAATGGAATGTCCTTCATAAGAAGGTTGAATCTATCATACAATCCATCATAAAATCTTATAAACCTACTCAAACCCCTATCAAATAGTTTTAGAAGATCATGGAACACCCCCCCACCCTACCCCACCTGGTTCCCCCAAATTTACCCCTATAAAGAATACTCCCCTACATGTCCAAAAGTAGAAGAGGCCTTGTATGATTCTTCAAGGAGAGGTAGTAGAATAACCTATAAATTTCATATGGGATAAGATATCAAAGGTTAAGTAGGACATCCTTGTGAATAATCTTGAGGAGGATGAATAACCTCTAGAGGGACCCCCTCCTAATCTTTTTTATTTATATTTTCTCTAGTTTCAATTTAATATGGATAGTTTTTGTTTTTTTTATGGGTGGCCTTAGTTTGACCTATTGATAATTCTATATTTTACTGTTGTGGTTCTAGGGTCCCTATAAAATCTAGTTTTTTACCCTACCCAATAAAAATATATATATCAAGCACGCCATCCATTTTAATTGTTTAAGGAGACAACCAATAGGCATTATATAAACTCCTCCAAAAAGGGGGGCATCTTAGTAAAGGCATGTTTATAAACATGTTATACATTATTAAATACATTTTACACATTCTATGGGGAAATGCTTCGGAAATATGGTCTCTACACCTATTTGGCATCTCTAAATTACACATGAGGCATGTTTTAGAAACATGTCCTCCACATTGGTACATATTTTATTTTTTATATTTTATCCATACATAGTGGGGGAATGCCTTGGAATCATGTTATCCACACTTACAGAGTTTCAAAATTGGGAAAAACATACATAGTATATGATTCAAATTCATAGTTGTGGTAAAATTTTATACCTTAGTACCATTTATTATACAAATTTTTTGCATAAAACATATCCTGGGTGCATATGTTATGCAATGCATGCCTAATATTGAAAAATCCAAATCAATTTCAGATTCAAAAATATTTTATGGACTATTATCAAAACATAAGAAAACTTATATGTATCGATACCTTGATGTACTGATACCTTAGTTTAACTTTTAGAGACTAAGCCTTACCCATATACATTGGTTGGTTCTTATTTTTGGTATGATTGAAAGGATAAAATCATCAGGTATCACCAAGTTATTGGGTAAACTTGATTATATAACTCACCCTATAGCGATCTATATGTAAACATATATTTTTTACTAAAATTGTGCTCATCAATAAATAATACTCTTGATGAATGAAGCATCACTCTTCATATTATAGGTTGGGGTCATGATAACCTCCCAAATCCCCCTACACTAGGTACAACACACTTGACCACTTTTAGGCTCACTCATATTCTTGGATAGAAGATTGATGAGGTTTCAAGCCCCTTGTTTACTTCTCTAGTTTCCAACACTCTAGAAGCATTTATCACATGACACATACGTAGGTTTATTCTATCAATTGTCTTTCTTTATGCTAATTTATAATATTTCTTACATACATGTTATATACATTAATTTACTTTTTTGTCATATTATTGGCTACAAGTAATGTTCAAATATGAAATATTGAAGAAAACTCAAGTAAAGACAAGTTTTGTTGTCTACAACATGGTTGTATTTTATTTTCCTTTAATCTAGTAGCTCGATTTTGCTTTCATTACTATATTGAAGGGGGGAAATGTAGACACCCATTTCATTAAAAGTACCCATATTTCTATATTTTTTTATGTGTATATAAATTTTCATTAAGAAGTAGACATTTAGTGATATAATCTATCATAGACCTCTTTGGTTCCATATTATTTCAGTGGATTTACGTACACTTTGGAATTATGTGATGTGTTTATTTATATTCATCCAATGTATGCTAGGGATCTCTTCTTGTTGTGCCTATTTTTATATATTTTTATCCTAAAGACACATGTGTCTATTTTGGACACTAGCATCAACATTAGTGTCCATCTTCCATGTAACTATCTAGGCTTATCTTTTTATCTTTTTTCATATCTTTCACTTTATGACCATTTTATTACCCCTCTTTACCCATCTTATGGTCAAATATTCACATCTCACTAGATTTTAGTTAAAATTCAAAATGTTCCTATATATATATATATATATATATATATATAAAGGTTATATTCTAATTAACACACCAAAAAAAATTGATAAGGAAAATCTCTAATTATAAAATATTATTTATTTCAAGCTATAAAATTTCACAACACTGAATCAAATATTTGAAGCACTCAAAATGTCAGACATGCTATTGCATCATTTGTACCAATGGTTACTAGGATAAAGAGTATGTAGTCTCACTATTATAATTCCACACACATGAATAGTAGCGATAACTACATGTGAATCTGATAAGTATTGGTAATAAAACACATTACTACCTCTTTTTACTAGGTTGAAAGAAACACAATAGAAAGGAACTAGGGTTCTTCCTTATTTGTATCTATCACATAGGCAAAGATTACTTGAGGTAGAAAAAATTACATATGGGAAATGAAGTCTTAATATAAATTTTAATTCAACCCTATGGATATCTTTCATTACATACTTATGTTTGAGGTATACATATGCATCAATGTTACTATCCCTAATCAATGCAATTATCTAGAAATCAAAATAATCAGAATACAGAATGCAAAAAGTTCCTCTAAGACAACCATGTGATGACTCTTGATCACTTCCATAGTCTAAAATATAATAAGTAAAAAGATACACTCAATTTATCCTTTACTTTCTTAGTACTTGATGTATGTATTACACATGCATAATTGAGATATATTATCAAAATACTATAGTACATTGTTAAAATCCAAACAATACCTAATTACATTAAAAAAACTTTATTGCTTGTATGTTTCTCTTATGAATCCAAAAAGAATTAAAACAACTATCTAATTTGTGTACCAATTTAATGCATGGAAGACCTAAAAATAAAAAACATTATCTATTATATAATAAAAACAATAGAGATAAAATGAAAAAATGGGAATAGAGTTAGGGTAATGTCCTAGCTACACTAAAAAAACCTTTCATAAACTATATCTTTCTTATATAACATAAAATATAATCAAGTTAATGTAGTTCTCCCTCCAAGAGTGAGTGTGTGAATTTTGACTTTGCTATATGAATGCAACTAGACATATTACTTTGAATTATTGTTAAGGAGTGTCATTGGCCTATAATAAATCAACTTCAGAGTACTATGAATATTAGAATGTAGTATAAGTTAAATTGGAAAGAATAGTGTTTTTTTTCTTAATGTGCAATAATATTTGCCAAGTGATTTCTAGATATGTTTAGAGAATCCTTGATATGATTATATAGAGGAATAATTTGAATCTATATACTAATAAACCTTGATAAAAGTGTGTAAGTGGTTAATTTCAACATATATAATTCAAAGAGCTACTGTTGACGTGTAGGGGACAAGTCCACTCTATTATTAAATGTAGTCATGTGGCCCTTTTGACCTAGCACATTCCTATACTAAAAGGACAAAGATTGATAGAACTAGTTTGACAAGATTTTATAGGAAAAATAGGAATGTATGAGTGATTTATTTAATAGAATAAATATATTATATAGAATAATTAATTCTCTCATAGAGACTATAAGTTAGTAAAATGGTGAATTATTCAAACAATGTAAAGATGTCAAGTTTAAACATTTTCAAGAACATAATGATTAAATTTATGTGTCTACAAAAAACATGATTAATGAAAACTCCCCATAATACCATGGAAATTAGGTTTCATAGTATGCATCAACCACTCCCTCATTCCCTCATTATTTTATTTCCAATCTGACTTTTATTTATTTCTCTTCCTACTCAATTGAGGCCAATAACTCATGGTTTTTACAAACTAATTGTTTCCAAAAAAATATTTTTAGTAATTTACCAAGACTTAAAAATTCAATATCTTAATCAAACCAATAATCACTATTAACACTTTTAATATTAATGATTATGTCTTGTAAAGTTAATACCAAGGACCCAAGTCCTATACCAAGTTTAACATCTAGAAACTATGGTGTTAAATAAATATAGCAAGCCTACACCATCCAAGTGTGTGCCTAAGATAAAAAACCAAGCACACCTAGCATAATGCCAATGAAGGATACTCAAACAGATATAAATAATAATTACACACATTATGGGGTTGGAAAAATATAAATAACATATGAAGGGGACAATGGAATAATAATTTATTTCTTATGACTCAACCTTATATATCTATATATCATTACTATGATGGTTCATTGAATTATTTAATTCTCAGGCCTAGCTCAATCTTCTTTATAACTAATAATGTCAAAGAGATCAAAAACTCCCATATTAAAACAATAATAATAATAATAATTATACTACTAGCTCAAAGGTAAATATCAATGTAAATAGATATTAAATATCAACAATAAACTAAATTAAAGATTATAATAGCTTAGAATAGATCAAAAATTAGTAAAACATACTTTTACAAGGTACTGCAAGTACTTTATTTAAGGATAACAAGGTAGGATATGACATTTTTCACACAAATTGATCATTAAAAAGTTAAAATTATTTGATGGTCATGGGTATCCTCAAGAGAACGTTTATTCAACATTAATTTTTTATGTGATTGTGAAGACCATCCTTTGATGATGCTTAATTTGATTCTTATAACCTTAGTTTGTGATGCATTTATTAGTTCTATTCATTTCCTAGTTTATTCTTAGATTAAATGGTACATTTAAAAAGAATTGTTCCTAGTTTTTCATATTACTAAAAATAAACCTATAACTACATTTAAATTTCAACATCTTAAATAAGGCCCCAATAAACAAATTCCTTATTAAATATTTATGTTGTCAAATTGTGATATGTGTTCATTGATATATTAAGCATGTGGCATTCAAATACAATATATATTTAATAATAGTATCATAACACCTATCAAGGATAATTTACTTTACACAAATTATAAATAATTTACTCTTCTTACACATAGGTCATTATTATAGTGAAATAAGAATTAGACAAACCCAAAATCCAAACACCACCTACTATGTTATCAAACAAACCTAGTACAGATTAGATAACTAAGAATACATATTTTACTAAGGTTAAAAAGAAATAAAAATACATGTAAATTATTAAAAACATGCACATAATTTTTCAATAATTATTAAAAACTTTTAAAATAGCTAAATTATAAAACCTTGATCAAATTTCCACTTGTTGGAAACATACTTTCAAAACACAGTTAAACATCTTATATAGACAATTTGCTTTTTACATATCATATGAAAATGGGACATTAAATAGATATATGCTTCAATTTGAGAGACACAATTCAAAATATAATTGAACAAGTAAATATCATGCTTCCTATTTAAAATTCACTAGGAAAGGGCACCATTTACAAAAAAAATAAAATTCTTAAAGGTACTTCAAAATTAACAAACTTTAAGACCAATTACCAATATAAATGCCACTAAAAATTATATGATGATGGTAATCTATTTTATCATGAGACATATAGTGGGATATTGACCACCCATTATACATGAATTAATGCCTCATAAAGAATAACATGTAATTCAATGTATACATCTTACACCATTTTCCTTGTATTGAACTTTTATTTACTTTAATATGGTTTTAATAAACATATTAATGTACTTAAGAGTGTTAACACATATTCATATCTCTGATACATATGACATATATGGAGTTTTGACACTTATTTCTTTGAATTAGACATCGACTTTAAAAATCATCATTCATGGTGATTATATTATACACAACCTAAGGTATCTTTACTTATTGCATGCCACTTTTGACACTTAGTTTATAAAATATATACATTCACGATAATGATATGAGTTACACATAAAATAGTCACACATACATCTAATTCCTAATTGATGAATCACTAGTCATAGTGTCTTATGTGCATTTAATATCAAAATTAAAAAGTAACGTAAATAATAATAATTCAAAAATATAAAAAAAATAATAAAAGAAAAAATAAATAATTTATTTTCTTTTATTTTAGTCATATAATGCATATCATTCCTATTTTACATATACTATAGGCTATATTCTTGTCTTCCACACCTACCTCTCATGATATACTTTTAATGGGTGTGATGTATGTTATTCAAATTATATATGGTTATGGACTCATTCATGCCTTACCTATGAAGGCATATCTACATGCAAGATACTATTACATGATGTATTTATATATTTTTATCCATTCAATATATATATGTGTGTGTGTGTGTGTGTGTGTGTGTGTGTGTGTGTGTGTGTGTGTGTGTGTGTTATGGACTCATTCAATCCTTACCTATGAAGGTATATCTATATGCAAGATACTATTTCATGATGTATTTATATATTTTTATCCATTCAATATATATCATATATCATATATATTTAATTTTTACATAGATCATATATATTTAATTTTTCCTTAGATAGATTATAGATATATTGATTTTTTACAAGGATATCTACGTACATTTATAGCATATCATTATTACATAGATGAGTAAATTTTATATCACTTGACTTGTGTTCAATAATTATCTATATATATTACACCTTGGTATCAAACCATTCATATTTATATTATTAATACTTAGGCCTCATCAGTAAGTATTTATTATAACATAATCTTGTACATACAAGTTTTAACCTATATACCATGCTTTACATGTTTCTTATTCCTAGCTATTGATTGATTTATTATATCTTCCTCATCTTATACATTGGAAATTGGCTTCCATTTTCATTAACATTATTTTAGCCACTTGTTTCATATTACTTGATATATTTCAATTTACTTATCCATTTTATTATTCATCACACTATAATAAATTGTGATGTATTCTAGATGATGAGAAAATTTTTATTGAGACCTTGTATCATAGCATAACTTTATTTTGTATGGAAGTTTTAGGTTGCTAGTAATCCTATTATATTAATATTATAATTTTAAGCCTTATTCCTCTCCTTTAATATGTCTTCTCATGCATTATTTTCTCTATTCTCTATTTTTATTTAATACATATTACTAAAAATAAAAAAATAGAGATTCATACATGATCAAATCCATACACATATTTTTCTATGGTGGAATTATACCCACAAATGTTCCTTATTGATCATATACACACATGTATCTACATATGGTGGATTCATACCCATGTATTTTTATTATTAAGATATCTTATATATGTTATCTTTCACATTATTTTGAGTCTACATTGCTTATCACAGTTGTAGATCTTAACATACCTTAACACATGATAAGTTATCAATTATGATACATTCATTTTGATATCTTTCTAACCTTGAGTATTCATACATTTGGAGGCATGTTGATTCTTTGTATACATATTCATCCTAAATATATTATGTATTCATTTATAGGCCTTGATCTTGACACATTGATATTATCTTATAATAGGGACTTATATTACATATATGCCTTGCATTATTACATTGGTGAGAGATGATGCTCCACATAATATTTTCCATGTTGTCACATTATGTTCATCATAATAGATAAAACCATGACTTATACAATTTTCCACCAAGGTAAAATATCATATTATAAAACATAAAACATTAAAAAATACAAAAAAACTCAAAAAAATTAATTTTTACAAGGTTAAATATTCACCTATGCTAGAGGTATTGATATATTTAGATGTGATTTTCATAGTATCTATTAAGTGGTTGTTTTAAGAATTTTTAGGTTAAATGATACTATAATACATAGTATTTTGCCACATGTTGAGGGTTAATTTTCAAGGAAAATATGTATTATCTTGTGGTCATTTATATATAGTGGATTTTTCATGGTGATATCTTTCCTTTATTTTCCTTTATCATACTTAGCTAGATCACATTGGTACTAATCTCTTGATATTACCTATATCTTATATATAACATGGATATATTTAATACAATTATTACATGGTTAAATTTAATATTATGTGTGAGGGATTTATTGAGCATGCATGTGTTTTCTTGTTTATGTGTCGATGCTCATAGAGGATCCTTTTGTCATCATGTTTTGTGAGTCTTGTCATATGTGCTACCTCACTAACTTGTGTTGTCCTAACTTGAGTGAAAGTCATTTATATATTCTATACTTGTATCCATGATCTCTATTATACATATTACTATAATCTATTAGTTCCTAAGTTTCCATGGTCTTTACCATGCATCTATGAGGGAATGTTAATTTTGTGTGTTGTCATTGATGTATTTAGCATGAATAGGGGAATATTCAATCACAATAAAGAATAATAGTAGTTCTTATTTTTATTACCTTAGTTGTAGCCATACCCTTTTTAATTGAGATTTATATTATAATATCATATTCTGAGGCATGACTATATGGTAATTCAGTCATTCTAACTATGGTGTTTTTCAAAAATAATGTAATATAATTGTTTTTTTCAATTATATTACCAATGTTAATATATTAACAACTCAACTATATTATTTTTCCTACCATATGAGTAATTTAAAATTATATATTGAGATGAGTGATTTAAACATGGGTCTTCATCCATCACCTCAAAAGGGGGAAAATATCAAAGTCATTTTTTACTATTTTTCAAAATTGAATGAATTGGATTATACTTGAACAAAACTAATCTATTTCCTAAACTAAGAAGAGGATTTGGACATAATTACTCTAAGATAATTGTTGGAAATGTTTTAGTATCTATAAAAAGTATAGTATTATAATAACACGGTATGAAATTTAGAATAAATACCAACAAGGTGTATTTGTTCCTATGGTCTCTTTTAAAATTAAAAGATTAAAAACTAAAAATTAAAATTTTAAATATTTAGCATGAAAATTTACTACATGTATCAATTGGAACTTATTTGAGGTATTTCAAATAACCCATGTGAATGGAAAATTAGGTATAGTATACATCAAAATCCTCCATTCTTCCTCAGGTACGTGAAGGAATGTGTTTCAGATTATTCATATTTATAGTTTGATGCACACATGCATTCACTAACACTCACATTACAATATCAAAGTGGGGAAGTTATGTAGATACCTAAATTTGCTACATGACCCTTTTACATAGGTTATTATCCTCAATTTATTAGTTTTTGACTACTTGTGTTTATTTTACATATGTTAAGGACCTATTCAACCTTACATTGGTATCCATTTATCCATAAAAATACTTAAAATAACACCTAACACTTATAAGATTATATTTATTAGTATCCTTAGACTAAATTTCATCTATTATCATGTTCCTAATTTATATTTGAGACTTTTACCATCCTAAGTCAACTTCACACCCTATGTGAGTCTAATTAGGAAGATATGTGCCATAAAAAAGTCTACACCATTTGCCTTCATTATTAGTTTTTCCCATTGCAATTAATCATGCGCACGTAACTTATCCCTTTATCATTTCTAAAGTCAGCCTATATGAACAAATTTTCCTAGATTAACTTATATATAAATGCCATATTAAGAATTTTAAAGGGAGAATTAATAATTATAATTGAAAATATTAAAAAATATGATTATTCAAGGATCATAATATAGAGCCAAGTATTAAGATTCATCATTCATCCTACTTCAAGTTGAGTTTCATTGAGTCACTTATTAAACACTTATGATGGAGTTTTTTTCCTTTCCCTCTCATAATCTCATAGTACCAAATGAATGTTTTATCTTGTATGTAGTTACATCATAACTTTTATGGAAGAGGAGGTTCAAAATAATTTTTCTAGATATTTATTTACACTTAGTCATAAATATGTGGAGATAAAATTATACAATGTGTGATACATATTAGGAAATACCACTTTGGTGGTTACCCATATAAATATCCCATTATTTAATTTGGTGCAAAGATAAGTTAAAGTAAATGAATCAATAATTTAACACATTATTCCTAAAAAAAGAGTGAAGTGAGAATATAAAAAGACAAAATATTCATCAAAATAGTGAAAATAATTAGAGTATGAAACCATATATTGGTTATAAATATGTGGAATAAAATTATTCTTGGTACTGGGAGTCCACCTATAGACGTTAGAATTTTGTCTTTGAAATTTTGAAATGTCTATCTTGACCTACACTTATCCTACATGACTTATTCATATCCAGAAAATCTTATTCACCATTCTCACATAATTACATACTAGTTACAATATTGATTTATCATAAGTTGTTATCAATCAACTAAAATAACCTCTAAATATGTGCTAATCTAGCTAAATATCCTACTTAGACATTTATAGATCACCAAATTTACATTCAATGATCCTGGATAGTAAAATTAGATTTTGATAGTAACATCAATTTTTATGTCCTAAGGATGATGTTACCATCCTTCACCTAACAATGACTATTTTTAAAAACTAAATCATTCCCTTATGTCAGTCCATTGAATTATAATGTCAATGGTACTTTAAACTACCCAATTGAGCATGCACAACACACACACACACACACACACACACACACACACACACACACACACACACACACACACACACACACACACACACACACACACACACACACACACACACACACACACACACACACACACACACACACACACACCAAGGTAAATATTATTAATCACATACAACATATCCATCAAGTATATATACACTACTATATATTGAGAAGATATACTTTATTTTTCCCAAATGTTAAATCAATCTCTTGGAGTAGTCATTAAATAAGTTTGAAACATACCAAAATAGGTTAAGATTAAACATTATCAGGGTCACAAAATCATACTAAGAGGAAGAACTATGTGTGGATTGAATTACCTATTCATAT
This sequence comes from Torreya grandis, assembly GCA_037957365.1. Classification (NCBI taxonomy): domain Eukaryota; kingdom Viridiplantae; phylum Streptophyta; class Pinopsida; order Cupressales; family Taxaceae; genus Torreya; species Torreya grandis. Next base: position 440,076 of record JARHVA010004517.1, on the reverse strand, counting down.
TATTGGATAATGGGAAATGGTCAATAATCAAGGATGTTATTGGGTTAATCTTATCCAATTACACTCACTTAAAATTTTTAGGTTTTTATCCTTCACAAATGGACCTAGGGTTATAAGGATAAGCAATTTGTTTTTTAGAGTTGCACACACAATCAAGGGTCAAATATCACACATATAGAGCCATATAAAGTGGGAACATGAAACTATATGGTCACAATGAATAAACACACACTAGGATAGTAATTAAATAACCAAGTCACTTGTATGTGATGAAGCCACCCTAGGCTTAACATTAGTGACCTTTTATACACATATATAGTTTCAAATATAGATGAATCATAGGCTTGGTTCTAGTTTATTTCCACTATCAGAACATAATAAATATCAAATAGTTTAATAGTAAATCTAAGTATATTATTCTTTTTAGTACTTTCCATAAATAAAATCCAATTTTTATGTCAATTATAGTGTTGTACATTCAAATTTATAATTGATTAATATTTATTAAAATATAGAATTAATTATTCTAATTTATATTATTATGTTTCACATTATTAAAAATAAGTTTAAAATATTAGTGACTTTGTGTATTAAATTTAGCATTACCAAACCCTATGTTTGCCTTATAGTTTCATCCTTCCTTCTAGGGTTTTTAGATTTATGCCTTAAGATTTTATTTTTAGACATGATTTATGATTTTCCCTCACATTAAAAATTATATATAGATTTAATAAATCAACATTGATTATATTTTTGAATCAAGTCATGATTGTAATCTTTTCATATTATTATATTTTGATATGTATAATCTAGGTCAATATAATTTGACAACTAAGACTTGAATCATTAAAGAACCATACATAACCTTCATTAATTCATATTTTTACAATATCCAACTAGAGTTATTAATTATTACCACTGTTTCTACGCTATTTCACTTTCTACATTCAAAGAAGGAATTAAGAAACTAAGAAGAATGGTGAAGGTTAGGTGTTACCTGGATGTAGTCGTGCGCACCAAAATTAGACGTTGGAAGGTACTCCTCTTTGGCTGTGGAGGAATGATACCTGCAAAGAAAAAGAGACTAAAACATGAAAAATGTTAGATGAGGAGATGGTGGGTTGTCAAGCAAAAGCTTGATCCCTAAAGTACGAAGACATCCTTAAGGGATATTAACCCACTGATTAAAAATAGAATATTTGATAGAAATAGAAATAGTGAAAGACAAAATAAAAGAAATAAAAGAAAAAAATCAAAATGCGTACCTAATATGTAGCAAATTTCTCTACACAGTCGCAAGTGTCAGTCTATGTACCGGCGTCAGTTAAATAAGGGTGCCGATGTCGGTTAAAGTGCCGGTGTCAGTAGGGGTAATGACCGGCGTCGGTTGGGGCAACAATTTTTGGATGGGGTCTGGTCAGGTCTAGACAAGGTTTTAGGATTGTAGAATGGTCTGAAGTCTTCATCTATGGGTTAAGGAGCCGGTTTGGGAGTCAGAGGGATTGTTTGGGGGTTTGAGCAGAAATCTGGGCAGAGTTACAGACTTAAAAGGGTAGATAGAGGTGATACGGGAGGAAGTCCAGTCAGGTCTATAATATGAATCTAAGTTGGGTCTGTAATCTGAATTAAAAACAATAACCAGAGAACAAAATAAAAGCACAGAGGAAACACTTACCTGTTACATGCTGAAGATAGAGTAGGAAAAATAATTGATGTTGTTGGTGTGTTGCAACAGTTTGATGTAGCAAACCTCCAGCGAGATGACTGAAGCAGAATACCTATACACGAGAGAGAGAATACGAGAGATTTGATTGCAGATGGATTGGATGCAAAAGTTGGCTAATCCTCATAGTGTTTAGATGAAATAATGTTTTGATGTAGAAGGTCTGATAACCGGTCACAAAATTGATTGGCAACTGAATAATGAATAATGAGTAATGGATAACAGATAACAGATAACATATCCTATGTTTGGGTCAAGAACGCAGTGTTAAGGATAACCGACGCTAGCAGGACCACTAACATCGGTCGAGGGGTGACCGACATCGGTGACGTTGGCTGAGGGATGACCGATGTCGGCGATGTAGTGACTGATGTTGGCAGATGAAAAATGGGGACAGAGGCTAATTTTAGCGTTTTGCTCATTCTTACATGCTGTCAGGTGCAAGGCTCATGGGAAAATGGTTGATAGGGGTTAAATAGGCATGGGAGAATAAAATGGGGGTTAAGGGGAGGATGACAAGGGTTAGACACAATTCTGGTGTCTACATTTGCCCCTTTCTATCTTTTTGGTTATTTTGGATGAACTGCAAGACAAAAATAGGAGGTGGTTGCCCCAGGTGTGGGATAAGGTTGATTCTATCTTGTTGGTTGTTTGAATGAATTTCAAGACAAAAACAAGAGGTGGATGCCCTGATTATGGATGAGGTATTCCCCCTCAAAGCAAAAGGTGAGGGAAGGGAACTGGGAATCGGGTGATGATTTGACAAAGAGTAGATGAAAAAGGGATGAGGGTGAACGCTGCAAAAGTCATGATTGCATGCATACCACTTCACGAGATGGTCAGGTCAGATTGTTGCAAGTCAAGGGTTGAGGAGTGCCAAAATTGAAATAACCAGGCCCCAGCATGTGGTTGTAGCTGATCAGGTTATTCAATCTAATCTGTAGCTCTAATGGGTCATCGTGTTCCAGGTATCCTAGGCTCAGGAAGTGCTCCTAAAAACATGAAAAAGTCACAAGTAGTGCAGATCAACCAGCTTGAGATCCTATACTTGTAAGGGTCCAAAATAGTCTGCACATAATTTGGCTAACCAGTCATGAGATAGCATACAGGCAAAAACAACCAAGGCAACATTGTCTTAAAAGTGGTCGAAGTCAGAGGAGATAGGCATGATCTCCAATGGTCATTAGTCGAGGGGGAGGAATGGATGAAAAGATGTGGCCGAGCTAACCTCAGAAGATGTTATGTGATCTGAGTGCTGCCTACATAGCCCTTGTGTGAAGGGCCTCAGGTCAATGTAGTTCTCCCTAGAAGGGAGGAAGGGTCAAAGGGATGGAATTGGTCTTGGTTGAGGGTAAGGTCATGGTCAAAAGGAGGAAAGAAGGTTTGTCCATCAGAGAGATGAACAAACGAGGGTGGTCGAGCTAACCCCAGATGATGTTGTGTCATCTCAGTGCTACTTACATAGCCCCAGTCAGAGGGCCTCAGACTAATGTAGTTTGAACTAGGAGAGACAAAATGAGTGATGATTGGTGTGGTCAAAGTGGTTGATAGGTTAGTCTTGGTTATGATGAAATGATGAGGAGAAAATGATGTTACAGCCTTTTCCAAATGGTGTATTATGCAACATTGGTTGAGGGGTCTTTCATCCCTAGCAATTTTCCATATTTGTGATGGATGTATGCTAAAGATGAATTGAGGTCTATTTATGCTTCAGCAAGTATTGGTTTATGCTTAACATAAATTGTGTCTGGTCGATAGTTTCCATGTGTATTGGTGTCTAGAGAAACTAGTGTGAACAGGCTATGGGAGTGGCTTGAAAAGAGAGTTGAGTTGAGTTGATTAGGTTTGACAAGTGATGAAGTTGAATGTGACCAAAGTGCAAAAGAAGTGAAAAGCATATTGCTCTTTCATTGACAAGGACTAGAATGACAGCATAGATAGGGGTTATTAGAACCAAGAGCCCCATTCATGCATGACATCATTGACCAAATGTTGTGTTAGAATGGTAATCAAATCACTTTGACATTAAAGTGAGCTTGAGGTCCCTTGAGCAGGTGATAGGAGGAGGAAATAGGGTAACCCATTTTAGAGTAGAGATAACTTTGCCCCTTTTTATGGGAGACCCTAAGACGACTATAAGTCAAGTCCATGACTCATTTTTTTTTTCTTGGTGCAGACTGATCAATGCGGGAAGTCTGCATATAGATGTCATTTGCCTGGTGGTCAGTGGTGAAGCTGATTGATGCATGAAGCTTCTAAAAAAGTGTTTTTTATTGCCAGATTAGTCATAGCCATCCTTCAAGGGAGTGGTCTAGAATTTTTATTAATATAAGGGCTTTTGAATAGCTGTCCTTCGAGGGAGTAGTCTATTAGTTACAGCAATGATAATACAACTATCCTTTGAGGGAGCAGTCTACCTTTTTAATTTGATATTGATATGGTGACCGTGGATATTTTGACATCTTGATTTATTATGACAGAAATATGAGTCATGGACAAGATTATAGAAGGTCAAGGGCTCCCTTTTATTAGGATAAAGCATCCATACTATATAAAAGGGTTATAGAGGAATGGTTAAGAGGAATAGGGATGAAAGGAATTAGGACTAAGAGGATGGGGATTGCTCAAGGGACGAGCTCAAGTTAAATGTCAAGTGAATGAGAACTCGACTAGCAGTAGAACGGTCATAGATGCAACGCATTAAGAGGCTCAGGTTCTGGTCATCCATCAAGAGAGGATAGATGATAAGTCCCTGATCCATACTTGTGCGTGATAATGAAAGGTCCGAGCCAATTAGGGGAAAACTTGCCTTGTTTACTTCACTCCATATTAGTCACGTGCTAATTCTCTTTGAGGATGAGGTCTCTGATATTGAAATCTCATTCTCATAGATTTTTGTCATAGGCTCGCTTGATGCGATGTTGATAGACATGGAGATGATTAAGGGCAGCAAGACGACGTTCGTCAAGTAACTCAAGTTGAGCTAAGTGATCTTGACAAAAGTCATCATTGGAAAGGATGTCATGTAGAGAAATGTGGAGAGATGGGATTTGTACTTTGAGAGGTAAGACAACCTCTATTCCATACATGAGAGAGAAAGGGGTAGCACCCATAGAGTTTCGAATGCTAGTGCAGTAAGCCCACAAAGTGAAGGGAATGTGAATGTGCCAATCCCTTCCTATGTCGCTAACCACCTTCATGAGAATTTTAGTGAGAATTTTGTTAGAAGCCTTGGCCTACCCATTTGCTTGTGGGTAGTAAGGCGAAGAGAAACTGAGGTTGATGCCAAATGAGTTGCATAACTTTTGGAGAGTTTTGTTTTTGAAGGACTTGTCGTTATCGGTGATGATCTTATGAGGGACACCGAAATGACAGATGATGTGGGTACTAATGAAGTTGACAATCTTGTCAGCTTTTGTGGAGATGAGAGGAATGGCTTCCACCCACTTGGTGAAATATTCAGTGGTTGTGATGATGGATTGATGATGAAGAGACGAATGAGGGTTAATCTCACCGATGAGATCTAAGCCCCACTGAGAAAAAGGCCAAAAATCCTGAGTGACTTGTAAGGCGTAGCTGGGGAGATGAAGCAAGTTAGAGTGCTGCTGACACTTGATGCAATGCCGAACATAGTCACTACAGTCTTGATGAAGGGTAGGCCAATAATAGCCCAGATGAAGGATGCACTTGGGAACCGAATTCCCACTGAAATGTCTGCCACAAATCCCATCGTGGACTTGCTTAATGGCTTGAGATGCTTCGTTGGAGGTGAGACAGCGAAGAAGAAGGCCATCAAAGCCTCGCTTATAGAGAAGACCCCCTAGCATGGTATAGCAAGTGGTACGCTTGATAAAAGCTCATTGCACATTGCTAGAGAGGTTTGGAGGAATGACAAAAAAATATAAGAAGTCCACAAGTTGCTTATACCAATCATCTCATGGGCTAGAGTTTATAGTGTTGACATGATTAATTTTAGGAGAGATATAGGAAGGCAATGGCACACGATGTAGTGTGCCAAAAATTCTGGATGCAGATGAGGAAGATGGGATATGCGAAGCGAGAGAAGCCATGGTGTTAACAAACTTATTCATGGATCGAGGAATAGTCTGTAGGAGGTAATGGTTGAAAGATGCAAGGAGAATGTCAGTACGGTTTTTGTACCTTTGCAAAATTTCATTTTTACAGAGGTATGAACCATTGACCTGATTGACAACAAGCTACGAGTCGCCAAAGATGTTGATGGACTTGATGCTGAGAGAGAGGGCGATCTGAAGTCCTAAAATTAAGGCCTCATACTTGGCCATATTATTGGTACAATCAAAGTCGAGCTTAAAAGATAGAGGCATGGGATCCCCTTCGAGTGGGATGAGAATGACCCTGGCACCCCCACCGATTTGACATTTGGAGCCGTCAAAGAACATGGTCATCTGATAGATGGTGTCGTCGGTGGAAAGCGTGGTGATAGATTCATCAAGAAACTCACACTACGAAGGTTGATTTTCATGAAGAGGGGCATCTGCTAGTTGGTCAGTGATGGTTTTGTCCCTTGATAGATTTCTGTTGGATAAATTTGAGGTCGAACTCAGCAAGCAGCATGAGCCACAGAGCCATACATTGATTTTGATATGGCTTGGAGTGCATATACTTGAGAGGGTCAGTGTGGGTGATGACAAAGGTCTTGTGATTAAGAAGATAATGGTAGAGCTTGGTAGTGGCAAAGACTAATGCCAAATAGAGTTTCTCGATATGAGTATACCGAGTTTCATAGTCGATCAGTGTTCAGCTGATATAATAGACCGCTTGTTCACAGTGATGCTCATCTCAGTGTGCGATCATGGCACCTAATGAATGATTAGTGGATGAGATATAAAGGTATAAGGGTTAGTCATCTTTAGGTGGAATGAGGACTGGTGGAGAGACCAGATAGCATTTAAGGGCTTCAAAAGCCTCTTGACAGTCTTTATCCCATGTAAAGGAGATGTCCTTCTTAAGGAGATGATGAAAAGGTTGGTAACGGTCAGAAAGCTGTGAGATGAAATGATGAATGGACTGGAGCTTCCCTTTCAAACTGTGAAGCTGATTGAGATTGGTCAGGGGTAGCATTTTGAGGATAGCGTGAATCTTGGCGGGATCTATCTCGATGCCATGAAAAGAAATGATGAAGCTGAGAAGCTTGCCAGAGAGGACCCCAAAGACACATTTCTTGGGGTTAAGACGAACATTATATTGAAGAAGGTGAGAGAAGATGATCTTGAGAATGGTCAGATGGTCATGGTGAAGCTTGGACTTGTCGAGTAGGTCATCCACATAGTCCTCCATGATTTTATGGAGGAGATCATGGAAAATGTAGGTCATGGCATGCTGATAAGTGGCACCTGCATTATTCAAGCTGAAAGGCATGACTCGATAGCAGAAAGTCCCCCATGGGGTAATGAAAGTGGTCTTGTGCTGATCTTCTAGAGTAATCAAGATTTGATTGTATCCTGAAAACTCGTCCATGAGAGATAGCATCTCATGGCCAGCTGTAAGATCAACAAGCTAGTCAATGTTAGGAAGAGGGAAATCATCTTTAGGATAGGCTAGGTTAAATTCATGATAGTCTATGCAGATCTAGATCCCACCAGTCACCTTGGTGACTGGGATGATGTTAGAGACCCACTGTAGATAATCGATGGGCTGGATGAAGGAGACAGAAAGGAGGCACTGAAGCTCCTCTTTGACAAGGAGGGCAACACGAGGATGCATCTTTCAAAGCTTTTTCCTGATAGGCTTAGCCTTTGGTTTGGTGAAAATGTTATGGGTAGCGATGGTGGGGTCGATGCCAGGCATGTCACTGTAAGTCCAGGCAAAGGCCTTGCTATGGTTGGAGAGGAACTAAATATAGTCAAGTTGCTCCTAAGCGTCTAAAGATTGGCCAATCTTTAAGACATAAGGAACATTTGAAGAAGGAAGGTTGATGTCAATGGTTGATTCATTTAACATAACCTAGGTCTTAGAAGGGAGGGAGCACTGGAGGAAAGACTCGTCGGTGCCCATGTAAGAAAGAATGGCATCATCGTCAATGTAGTGGACAGTGTGAATGGTCACTGACTCATCTTTTATCATGCTAGGAAAAATGAGAGGGAGAGACCTAGACACCCCATTTAGCTGATAAGTCAGGGGTTCTAGGCAGATGGTGTTTATGCAAAAAAAAAACTAGGAGGAATGGAAACCACTGTCTCCGTAGGTGAAGGAGGAAGAATGGGCGAGTGTGGAGGAGATTGGTCAATGGTTGGTTCAGGATAAAGATCTGCAGGGTCTTGAGTGGGGTCATGATATCCTAGGCCATACCATTTCTTGGCATTGTCATTGTTGAGTGGCTCAATAGGCTAATGGGAGCCCTGCTCATAGCATCCGAAACCAAAACCCTTCCATGCACACCTATAAAGGTAAGTGTGTGCAAAGGTGGGGTTGCCAAGAAATGAGAAGTCTGATGTGAAAGGTTGAGGTGAAGAAAGAGGATTGCCATTAGTAGGATCTTGATCAAGCCCCCCATAGACAAGGTTGGTTCGGAGGTGGGGAGGACCATAAGGCACAATCATCCTAATCCGATGGTCATAACTAGGGCTATGATGAAGGCGTCCATACTCTTGTGGAGTTTGGAACATGTCTAAGGTCAGCAAGTGATACTCCCCCAATGAAAGTCTTTGGAAGATGTCTTCCATGGGGTCTATGGTCATCGCTTAAAGGGGAGGTGTGAGGGCGATCGCCTGTTATGAACTGGTTGAAGTTTTCACAGATGGAGGTGGTGCTGGGATTGATGGCTTGATAGGAATGAGGATGTCATTTGGATGGTAGGTGGTGTTACAAGTTTTGAAGGGTGAAGGGTCAATGGGAATGGTGTGGACTTGCCCATCGTGCTTGAATTTCACACAATGGTGCAGGGTGGAGGGGACACAGGCCATGGCATGGATCCAGGGTCGGCCCAGCAACATGTTGTATTGAAACTCTCCTTTAATGATATAAAAGAGCTTCAGGACTATGCATGGACCAATGCGAATGTGAAGGATAACTGTGCCAATGGTTTTGGTAGTGGTGTCATTAAAGGAGTGCAAGATTGCGTTAGTTTTAGAGATGCAATTCTTGGGAAGAGCCAACTGATCAAAGGCATGGGTGGAGATAATATTGATGCTGGCACCTCCGTCAATCATAACGCATTTAATGCGTGTTTGATCAACATAGGCAGTGATGAAGAGGGAGGCGTCCTGATCTTCAGTGTTGGATGTGGGAATCTCAGAATCACTGAATGTGATGGAGGCAATAGAGGCTAAAGAGTGGACAAGGGCAGCAAGTGGCTGGGGGTCCTCAGGTTGGACCTTCACTGCCTACAAGGCTCTAATGAGGGCTTGATGATGTTGAGGTGAGGTTTGGATGAGGTCATAGAGGGAAATCTTCACAGGCGTTTGGTGAAGCTATTTTAACATGGAGTCGTGGATTGCCCCTAAAGAGGAAGAAGAAGAAGGTTGAGGCGTGCCAAGGATAGAAATCTTAGGCTTGGGTGGTTGAGTTGGATTGATGAAAGGGTAGGTCTAAGGAATGGTGGATTTCTCTTTCGCCTTATCCTTTTGTGACCTAGTGGTTATGTGAATATCATTGATTTCAAAGATAGGAGGTGAAGGAGATAAAGGGGTTATAACCTGTTGATGAGATGTTGATGGGTTTGAAGAGGTTGGAGGGTTATGAGAAGGAGTCAAGGGTCGGTCAAGAGTGTCCTCAAAGAGAAGAGTGTCTTTCTCCAGATAGCGGTGAATGATAGCCTTGAGGGCACAACAAGTCTCGATATCATGTCCTGGTGCATGATGGTATAAGCAAATCTTTGTGTCATCGAACTAGGAGGGCTTAGACCCAAGGGGTTGGAAAGGTCTGATGGGTGGAAGAGTTATGCTGGAAGTCTATAAAAGTTGATGCAAGATCAAAGAGTATGAGCCCACAAAAGGGTCCGTGCTCGTCGATGTGTGCAATGCTGGTGACTTTTGCTTGGGCGGAGTTGGAGGAGGCTTCCGTACCACCTTCTGGGTTGATGGTGTAGCAACAGGTGGAGATGGTACATTCTTCATGAGAGGTACCACCCCTTTGGGAGAGGGTAGGCTAGAAGTAGGCAAAGGAAGTAGAGGAGGCAAACAATTTTGATTAGAGGTCAGAGTGGGAAGGACTTTGGTCAAGGTCGAAGGATGAGGGCCCAAAATGGATGGCAATGGTGATGGGGGAGGAGGAGTTTGCCTCTATGGTTTGGTAGTCTTCTTTGATTTGATTTGAAGACTACTATTGGTTGAAGTCTGGTCTAAGTCCACCTTCACTTGTGGATGAGTGAGGTTGGAGACAGGGTGAATGCCAAGTGACTTCATAGGTTTAGATGGGGTAGATGAGGGTTTTGGTCCTAATGTGGTTGGTTGAGGTGTAGACAGTCTAGAAGTGGAAGTCTAGTTTTTGTTGAGAGTCTTGGGAGGTTCTACCATGGGAGGATTAGTAGTATGAGATGAGAGGGCATGGGCATGTCGAGGAGCTCTGAGATGCTCCCATAATCCCTGATGCTCCACTTTCCTTAAAGGGAGAAATTCAAGTTTCTCCACTAATCAGGAAAATAGTTGAGAAGATGTTGGATGAGGTTTGGGTTCTTGATAAAATGTTGACAGTTGTGGGACCGAAGGTGTGGTAGTCTCGGCCCCAAGGCATGATGAAGTCGTGATAGGTTTGTCCTTGGTTGGAGATGAAGGAGAGGCGGGTTCTTCCCTAGGTGGAGAAGAAATTAGAGAATGAGGCTCCTCAAGCGGGTAAAGGGCAGGGATGATTGTGCCCTCCACTTGCGGTTGAGGAGTAGGAAGGGTTGGGTCCTCCATAGGCAGCAAGAAGGAGGATGGTGAAACCGGTAGTGCTGGTAAGGTCGAGGCATCCTCCAAGATGAGAGAGGTTGACAGAGAACTAACCAGAGAAAGAGGTTCATCCACATGTGATGGACTGAAGGATGGACTAACCTCTTGAGGTTGGTCAGAAATGAAGGGTGAGACCATATTGACTATTCAAATGTTGTGTTCATGAGTGTTGTCAATCAAGGTCTGGACATTGTTTTGAGTTGGTGGATGATTGGGGAATGGTTGCTTGAAGATGTCGATACCCTGATTAGGTGGTGCATTGGGATTGTCTATGATGAGGTCCCCCTTTTCAAGCATGTCTTGGATTATGTTTTTAAGGGTTTTACAGTTGCCCGTGTCATGGCCTTTAACACGGTGGTAGTTGTAGAAGTCATTTTCCCTATACCATGCAAGGATGGCACGTGAGGGATCAAATTGTGGAGGTGGTCAGATCTAGGGGAGATTGAGGACCCCTTGTTTGATGAGTTTTTCTAACACAGATGCGTATGATTCTCTGAGTGGAGTATACTATCATTGTACGTATCTCTGCTGGAATTGGTGGGTGACGCTTTAAGACGTGGATGGTTCAGGCTGGTTAGTTGAAGGGGAAGAGGAGGAAGATCTAATGACCATAGCATTTACTGAAGCTTTAGATTTAGGATTGGATGAGGAAGGCTTAGAAGATGGGTCATTGGTCTTGGAGTTGGGATTCTTGCTTTGCAACTTGACTTTATTCTCCTCGATGGCACGTAACTCAAGTTTGTAGGCCATCGTGAAGGCTTTGTCAAAAGTGCGGAAGGTCTGAACCGTTAAGATGGAAGAAATATGTTTGGCACAGGCTTGGGAGAAAAGTTCAATAAGTTCAGGTTGGGGTAAGGAAAAGGAGATTTGATTAATGAGGGCCCTCCATCAAGCGACAAAATTAGCAATGGATTCATCCTTGAATTGGCAGATAGAATAGAGGTCTGTGATTGAAACCTTCTTGGTGATGTTGATAGAGAAATGATCAAGGAAGAGCTGGGCCAGCTGAGTGAATGTGAAGAGGGAATGGCTGGCAAGAGAGCTGTACCAGTCAAGTGTAGCACCTGAGAGAGACATAGGAAACATGCATAAAAGCAATGCATCATCATGGGCGATAAGGTAATAGGCATGTCTGAATGCCCATAAGTGCTGTTGTGGGTCTTCCTTGCTTTGAAAATGAGAAAACTTAAGAAGTTCCCACTGGCTGGGATATGGCCTGATCGAGATAGAAGGATGAATGGGCACATTGCAAATTTGTTCGTATGAGAGAGTATTACGTGAGCTGGAAATGGAGGTCTCTAGGCTAGACATCTTATTCATCAGCATTTTGATGATATCTACTGACAGATTGGCGGGTGGAGTGCCCCCTAGATTTTAAGGTGCTTGAAAGAGGCTGGAAGAGGCATACGACGTAGTCAATTGTACCAGTAAGAGTGCAACATATGGATGACTAGTCGTAGGGATAGAAGAGGAGACTAAGGATGGTTGGGTAGAAGGCATGGCTAGGCTCGATGTTGCCATGGGAGGTTGGTTAGTGGTAACATGGGCCAATGGATAAGTAGCCACCCTAGTGTTGATAGGAGCAAGGGTAGGTGGAATAGAGATGACCAAATTCTGAAAGGGGGTAGAGAGTGGTTGAGTGGGCTGAGGTTGATAGGGGGCTGAAACCCTGGTAGAAGTGGGCCCAATGATGGAGGGAGAGGCCACACTTGGATGGTTGGTCAAACGCTGGTCATTGGTCGAGGAAATAGCTTGGGTGTCTAAAGGTTGAACTACGGATGCTGTTGATACGGCTGTAGTCTCGAGAAGAGAGGTCAGCATTCTGTGAATTGGATTGCCCAAGGAGTCTCGCATTCAGCTATTCATGAGATAGTGCTGTAAGGCTTTGACATTGAGGTCCAAGAATCATGAAAAATCTTGGTCCCCTTCTGGGACAATAGGAGT
>JARHVA010004517.1:420000-422500 GCA_037957365.1 Torreya grandis | reverse complement strand
AGCTCTTAAAAAAATTATCCACTATATCATTGAAAATAACAAATCTCTAAGATACACTAAATACTACACTTAAATTACTACTTAAAAAAATTAATGGTACTAGCAATTACTTGGCACCAAGCACATGTCATCTTTCACATCAAAAAAGGAAAATCATATTGTCATTACCATATAATCATAATAATGGTATAGATCATTTTTTAAAATTAAAAAATAATATTCAAATATAAAAGAGTGAATTAATTATCAATAATAACTCAATAAAATCCAAAATGACACCATCCATAACCATAATAAGTAGAAATCATGAACATTCATGAAAAGAGATATTAACCATTAAAAATAAATAAAAGCATACTATTAGTAACACATACCAATTTATGGATACAAATGGGAATACATATGAAATATTATATCCTTGTGATAGTTGGGACATAATATCAATGATATAAAATATAACACATATTTTAAAGAATCCATCAGATATATTATTCTACCTATCACTTTTGGACCAAAGGTAATTGATTCACACATATAGGTCATGCCTCTTACCCATAAAGTGATATTAAAATTTGAAAAAATATGGATACAATATATAAGTTTCATCATAAATATAGCATATCAATACATTTCCTTCTAACATAAAGGAAATACTTCTAGGATATAACACGATGTGAATGATACCCATAAAGAGCAAGAAGTTTCAAAGATAATAAAAAATGAATATATGGATAATCAAGGATGGTAAAATAGAAAAAATACTATTATTTATTTTACAACACACCCTAATTCTTTTGGAATCATGGTAGCTCATTTGTTTTTTGAAGTTTTGGTCTTGCTTGCAGGTTTGACTAGTTGGTCTTTAACTATTCAAACATTATTTAGGCATGAGGAAGTTTTTCAATTAAAAAAAAGTATTAAAAAATATTACATTTATTATTTCATATCTAAGTGATAAATTTTAATATATAAAACTTTGTTTGTAAGCTTCATCTTGCTCCTTAAAATTTAGGCCAGATCTAGGCATTTTGTAAAGAACATGGTCGGACAAAGCATTAATTCTGGGAAGTAAGTTAGACACCGACATCCCAAATGAAATTGAGTTAGATAAAAAAATATTTATTGGAACTAATTTATCCTTTCCCTATTTCATATAATAAGGTTTTCCTTGACCTAGTTCATGGAATAATATTATCTATGATAGGTTTTAAAAGGACAATTGTGTAGAAAAAATGGACCCATTACTAGTTTTTGGGCCATAACTTCTGAATTATAGCTCCATTTTTTATGATATTTATTCCATTATAAAGGTGATTTATCTAAATTCATGATTATTTATGTTTTTCAGTAAATTAAATTTTATAATCATTTTATAATTATGTACAATTCATCCCATTTAATGTTCCTTCTAGCTAGTTGGTTGCCAAGGTTCTTATTGACCCTAAATCGGTTAATTTTATTATTTATATCACTAATTTATATATTAAGGTTACTATTGGAACTAATTTTAATGATTCATTTGTTCTTAAGGGTTGTTTGGCTATTAAAATTCCTCTTGGAACTAGAAATGTTGAGATTCCTAATAGGTCCTAATTTGCTAACATTATTCACAGAACTGACTATGGGTTAGTTTTTGATCCACTAATCCATTTTTGATGTTATTTGGTTCATTTTAAATATGGTTCAAATTAAATTTAAATGGTGTATGTTTTACATGTAACTAATTCAATTTTAAGAACATATCATTGATCTAGATTTCTGGATTTGTTGGTTTGAGTGAATTTCACATTTAATGTGTTTAATGCCTTTTACTTTTATCAAGAAAATAACTTGCCTTATTTAATGTTTTAGTAAGTAAAATTGATGAGGATGGAGAAATATAAGGTATTCAAAGTGGTTGGTGGCTCTTATTTATGGATTCAACATTTTTTTTGGGGGAAACATTGTTTTCCTTTTGAGCAAATTTCTATAAGGGCCCAACCAAATGGAAATATTTCAGTTGGATCTTTGTTAATCTAAGGATAAAATGTTGGAACAATAAATCTTCTAATCAATTGTTTTTTTTAATCATTTTATACAATAATATATCCCTCTTTTATGATATATCCTAATCTTATGCTATCAAATTTATTATAGAATGGTAAATTTAACCTAATTTATGTTATTAAAATGAATATTTGATTAATTAATGTGGTAGAATTATTTGTTTACAATCTACATGTGAAATATGATTTGGATGTGATCCTATTACTATTTCTTTCTCATCCCTAGACTCTTGAATCATTTCTATTGGTGGTTATGCATACATTACCCATGTGGGAGAATGATTTATGGGTTTTGTTTGATAAAATAGATTATATTTGGATACATTTGAATAGGCTTTTCTCTTTTTCTCCTCTTTATTTTGATGTTTTTATTAATAATTTAGTTAGGGTTTAGTTTATAATCTAAATGCAATCTACATATGCATGTTAATATTGATTGTTAACTATCATTCATT